>BPLR01007788.1:0-23621 GCA_021605095.1 Caerostris extrusa
CTTAGCCGTGAACCAGTCGCCTGCGACGGGGTCTATTGGACCACGTATAGGTTTTCTTGCACTGGGGGATTACTAACAGCAACTACAGTCTAAGTTGGACAATGGCCGTCTACCTACTGGAAGATTTTGAAACAGGGAGATGTTTTCTTTGTACGGTAGAGTTGTCAGCCTTAAGACCAACGCTCTACAATCATATTAGACTGGTACCTACTGTTTAAAGTGGATTCTGAACCACTACAAACATCCATGGCACCACCGTGACTCGAACAAGACTCGAAACGTATTAAAAAAGCTGTGTTGTTCTACGAAATAAAAATGTTTACGATGCTCAAAGGAATAAAAAATTGGCGATTTGCAACTAAATAAAAGGTTGGTGATTCTCATTTAAATAAAAATGGTGGTGATTCTAAACTAAACAAAAATTTTATGATATTCAACGAAATAAAATTGCTGGAGATGCTCAAAAAATAAAAATGTTGGTGACGTTCGATGAAATAAAAATATTTACGATTCTCAACTAAATAAATAATATTGACGATCCACAACGAAATAAACATGCTGGTATTTCTCAACGAAATAATAGTGATGGTAATTCATAACTAAATAAAAATGTTGGCGATGTTCACCAAGATATAAATGATAGCGATGTTCAGCGAAATTAAAATGTTGGTGAAGTTCAACGAAATAAAAAAGTTGTCGATTCCCCAACTAAATAAATATGTTAGCTATGTTTAACGAAATAGAAACGTTTTTGATGTTCAACGAAATAAAAAAGCTGTCGATTCCCAACTAAATAAATATGTTAGCTATATTCAACGAAATAGAAACGTTTTTGATGTTCAACGAAATAAAAGTTGTCGATTCCCAACTAAATAAATATGTTAGCTATGTTTAACGAAATAGAAACGTTTTTGATGTTCAACGAAATAAAAAAGTTGTCGATTCCCAACTAAATAAATTTGTTAGCTATGTTCAACGAAATAGAAACGTTTTTGATGTTCAACGAAATAAAAAGTTGTCGATTCCCAACTAAATAAATATGTTAGCTATGTTTAACGAAATAGAAACGTTTTTGATGTTCAACGAAATAAAAAAAGTTGTCGATTCCCAACTAAATAAATATGTTAGCTATGTTCAACGAAATAGAAACGTTTTTGATGTTCAACGAAATAAAAAGTTGTCGATTCCCCAACTAAATAAATATGTTAGCTATGTTCAACGAAATAGAAACGTTTTTGATGTTCAACGAAATAAAAGTTGTCGATTCCCAACTAAATAAATATGTTAGCTATGTTTAACGAAATAGAAACGTTTTTGATGTTCAACGAAGTAAAAAAGTTGTCGATTCCCCTTTAACTAAATAAATATGTTAGCTATGTTCAACGAAATAGAAACGTTTTTGATGTTCAACGAAATAAAAAAAAAGTTGTCGATTCCCCAACTAAATAAATATGTTAGCTATGTTCAACGAAATAGAAACGTTTTTGATGTTCAACGAAATAAAAGTTGTCGATTCCCAACTAAATAAATATGTTAGCTATGTTTAACGAAATAGAAACGTTTTTGATGTTCAACGAAGTAAAAAAAGTTGTCGATTCCCAACTAAATAAATATGTTAGCTATGTTCAACGAAATAGAAACGTTTTTGATGTTCAACGAAATAAAAGTTGTCGATTCCCAACTAAATAAATATGTTAGCTATGTTCAACGAAATAGAAACGTTTTTGATGTTCAACGAAATAAAAAAAGTTGTCGATTCCCCAACTAAATAAATATGTTAGCTATGTTCAACGAAATAGAAACGTTTTTGATGTTCAACGAAATAAAAAGTTGTCGATTCCCAACTAAATAAATATGTTAGCTATGTTCAACGAAATAGAAACGTTTTTGATGTTCAACGAAATAAAAAAGTTGTCGATTCCCCAACTAAATAAATATGTTAGCTATGTTCAACGAAATAGAAACGTTTTTGATGTTCAACGAAATAAAAATATTGGTTGATGTTCAACGAAATAAAAATGTTGATAATGTTCAACGAAATTAAAATATTGTCGATCTTCAACAAAATAAAAAATAAAAGTATATAATGTAGACATCATTAACTTCAAAAATTAGTTTTTAAATAGATAAAAGCATCTTTTTTACATAATAATGGGATAATGATAGTTGATTATAAAGTATGAATATTTTATTTAATATTTTTTTCACTCTAATTGGATTTTCTGTCCATTATGGAGATGATTATGATTACTCAAAAATATGCTATATTTGAAAAAAAATTTTATTTTTTATCATGAGATATATTTTACGAGTTTCATTTTATTCAAAATATTTCCTGTTATTTCTTAGTCTACAAAAGCCAAAATCGATTAGATTATTTTTTTTATTTCTCCAGTACGAACAAATTCAGGAAGGTATTTCCGTTTCCATTCTCAAAATAAGTAACTTATCTAAACCACCATTACGATGGTTCCTCGAGTTCGAATCTTCTTTCGATAGCTTTCGGTTATTTGAAGGAAATGAAAAAGCGAAAAAAAGAAATGGAGTTTTTTTTTTTTTTTTCTTTCTACTATTACGACTATGAACAATCACTCGCGTGGAAAGATAATATCAGATAAAGGAAATGGCAACTTTAATGTGCTGTAATCGGTTTCGTCAGCTTTAGCTTTTCCGAAAGTTTTGGAGAGTCATTTCGGTATATGATATCCATCAAATATGGTACTACTTGTTTATAAAACTGTAATTTTCCTCACAATATGATAGTATTAACAGTTGGTAATAATATTGGTTTGAGAAATAAATGATTATTTCTGTCTTCCTTAATCTTGTAAAGTTGTAACTGCGTTTAGCAAGGAAGGAAGATATATTGTTATGTTTATATTACCTTAAAAAGTTAATAGATTTTATTAATTGTTGATATTCTTTTCATAGGAAATCAAAGTTTGGTATAGAATAATTTTAGCATTACTTAACAGAAAAAGCAGCGTTTTTTTTTTCAACATCTACAATTTGCTTTTTTTCATATGAACTGTGAATTAATCTAGAAGCTCCGCCAATTTAATTAAATTCCAAATACAATTTATGTTTACACATTATTTAAATATTTATACTATTATTTTATAGTTATATTATTTAAATTTTTATTGTTATTTACAAAATTATTTTGTAAATAGTTAATTAATAAAATTTATAATTTTTATTGACATTCTTCAGCATAATATCGAATAGGAAACATTAAGAAAATATTTGAGAATTAAATAAATTTTTTGTATTTTTATATTTTGATACGTACTGCTATATTTTGTAGATACACTACTATAATTTTGAGTTGAACTTTCTATATTTTACAAAATTATTACTATATTTTTGAGATACATTACAAAAATGTTTTTAAAGCATGTTGCTATATTTATTATGATATGCATATTTTAGATATTCCTTAATATCTAAGTATGTTTATTATGTAAATTTTGTTTACGTTTAAAACTCCAAAGCATTTTTGATGCTCAATTATGTAGAGAAATCTTTCCTAAAATATTAAATTTTTAAATTCATTAAAATAATTTAAGGATATTAATAAGTTTTTAAATTATATTCTGTCTTTATTATGTTTAAAAGAACGTTTTTATATTAATTATTTTAACTAAGTTTGGCGCAGAAGCGGAGATATTTTATGTTTATATTGCCTTAAAGAAATTTAATATATTTCATAAATTGTTGATATTCCTTTCATAGAAATCAATGCTTAGCATAGAATTATTTTAGCTTTACTTACCAGAAAAAAATGTATTTTCTTTAATAGTATGTTTTACATCTTTGCCTTTCTTCATATGAACAGAGAATTAAATATTTTCTAGAGTTTTCGTCAAGTTATTTAAATATTAAATTACATTTTTTTATTAATATTAGTCAGCATAATATTGAATAGGAAACATTAAAGAAAATATTTGAAAATTAAATAATTTTTGTATATTTATTTTTGATATGTACCGTTATATTTCTTAGATACACTATTATACTTTTGAGTTGAGCTTTCTATATTTAAAAAATTACTACTATTTTTGAGATACACTACAATATTTTTAAAGCATGCTGCTATTTTTCTGAGGAACGTTATTATATATTTAAAATATATTGCTATAGTTTAAAAAATATGCTTCTATATGTATGCTATATTTTTTTAAAAGGCTTCTAAATTGTTTAGATATTTTTGAGATACATATGCTGTTGTTTTAAGATATATTGTCACATTTACAACAACATACACTACTTACACATACAACATGCTATTGTATTTTGATGTTATATTTTTGAGTTACGCTACTGTAATTTGGAGTCAAACTCTTCTATACTTTTAAAGCATCTTGCTACATTTTAAGGCTGTTGTAATATGCTGTTAAAATTTTTAAATACAGTTCTATATTTTAAAAATATGCTTCTATAGTACTATAATAAGTTATACTTCTTTATTTTAAAATTTTAATATTATATTTTGATAAATACTGTTGTATTTTTTGAAATATGCTGCTATATTTTTGAGCTACACTTCTATACTTTTTAAAGCATGCTACATTTTTAAGGCTGTTGCTACATACTGTTTGAAATAAAAGTTCTATATTTTAAAAATATACTTCTACACCTATAATTTTGAGTTAAACTTCTATATTTTTCAAAGTTTAACTATTAAATTTTGAGGTATACTGCCTATATTTTGAAATATGCTGCACAATCTTTGAGCTACCTTCTATACTTTTAAAGCATGTTGCTGTATTTTTTAAAGTTGTTGCAATATAGTGTTAAATGTTTGTAATGCATTTCTATATTTTAAAAAATATGCTTCTACACAATTACAATTTGACTAAACTTTATTTTAAAAACATATAAAATCCTACTTTTGAGAAATATCGCTGTATTTTTTAAATACGTTGTAATTATTTTTGAGCTATACTTCTATACTTTTAAAGAATGCTAATGTTGCTACATTTTACGGTTATTGTTATATGCGGTTAACTGTTTGAAATACAGTTCTGTATTTTAAAATTATGCTTCTACATAACTATAATTTTCAAAAAGTGCATTTTAAAAACTTACTATTACATGTTTTAAATATGCTGCTATATTTTTGAGTTGTACTTTTAAAGCATGATGCTACATTTTGAGCTACAGCTGTACATTTGCTACATCTATATGCTGTTTAATGTTGCTAAATGCTTTAAATGTTTGAAATACAGTTCTATTATTTAAAAATTCTTCTACACTACTATAAGTTTGAATTAAACTTCTATATTTTAAAAATTTACTGTTATATATTGTTGTCTATTTACTGTGGGATAGTTTATTATATTTTTAAAACCTGTTGCTATATTTCTGATGTACATTTATATCTCTTTAAATTGTATGACTATAGTTTTAAAATATGCTACTATATTTTTAAATTATAAATATACTGAGATACTAAACGTGCTATTTGTGTTAAATATTTTTAACTTATGATTATTTTTTCATTCATAATTTGTCCTTCACATTTTTAATAATATACCGGAAATGCAATATAAAATCCAAAATACCATCGATAATTCAACCTATTACATTTCTAAAAATCAACTTAAAATTAGCCACAAACATTCTTGAATATTCTGAGTAATTCACTAGCAAGACAGTAATCATTACTCATGGTTTCCCAATGCTTTAGCAATACATGTTACTCACGAGCACTAAGCATACAGCTATTTAATGCATTCGACCATCAAAGAAATGTGACGTCATAAACATCGTTAATGCCCTCAAGCTATTTAAAAGCGTCATCGCTGTAGACCTTCCTCATTCAAATCTCAACTGGTTTCTTGAGGAAGGGTTGATTGTGAATCACGATTTCCGCAATACTGACATCTTTTTTTTTTTTTTGCCCTTCTCTAGAAGCATCGTAATGCTTTCATTTATAATTTAATGACACCTTTTAGTAATGGTGATCTGGTGGCTGTTATTTGAATTCGGCTGAATCAGAAAAAAAAATTGTTACAAACTTTAAAAAAAAAAAAAAACCGTTGTTATTAACCTAAGAAAAAAAACTGTTGTTATAGAAACCGTTGTTATTAACCTAAAAAGAAAATTGTTGTTATAAACCAAAAAGAAAACGCTTGTTATGGAAACCGTTGTTATTAACTTAAAAGAAAATTGTTGTTATAAACCAAAAAGAGAAAACTGCTTGTTATAAACTAAGTTATTAACTTAAGAAAAACTGTTGTTATAAAAAGAAAAAAAGAAAGCTGTTGTTATAAACTAAGAGAAAACTTGTTATTAGAGAAACCGTTGTTATTATCTTAAAAGAAAACTGTTGTTATCAAAATAGAAAGCTGTTGTTATTAATCTAAGAGAAAACTTATTGTATAAACCGTTGTTATTAATCTAAAGGAAAACTGATGTTATAGAATCCGTTGCTATTAACTTAAAGGAAAACTAATGTTATATAAACAGTTGTTATTAACGTAATATAAAATTGTTGTTATAGAAACCATCGTTATTAACCTAAGAGAAAACTGTTATTATAGAAAACCATTTTTATAAATCTAAAATAAAACTGCTGTTATAGAAAACTGTTGTTAGAAACCTAGAAAACTGTTGTTAAAATAAAACTGTTGTTATAAACCTAAGAGAAAACTGTTGTTATAGAAATTGTTGTTATAATCTAAGAAAACGAGATTGTTATTAAAAACCGTTGTTAGATTTGTAAAATAAAAAAAGTTGAAATTAACGGCTTTAAAATAAAAAACGTTGTTATAGGAAACTGTTGTTATAAACCTAAGATATAAATCGTTGTTATTAACTTAAAATAAAACCATTGTTATTAACATAAGAGAAAAACTGTTGTTATAGAAACCATTGTTATTAACCTAAAAATAAAATTGTTGTCATAAACCTAACAGAAAACTTTTGTTATAGAAAATTGTTGTTATATACCTAATGAATACGAGATTTCTATTAAAGACTTCTAGATTTCTGTAAAAAAAAAAAAATGGAACAAATTCCGGCTTTAATTAATTAAATAAAAAATTAAACATTTAAAAGTTATAAAAATACTTTATTTAATGTTTTCGAATTTATTACGAAACTAGGGAGACAGGAATTTTTTTAATAAAACTCAATAGTTCTTTCACCGATTGTGTGAAAAATGTGCAATCGGTCGAGTCTACACAAAACGGCGTAATAGGGATGAAAGAACATTTTTTTTTTTTTTTTTTTTGAGGAAAAGGGCTAATTTCAATAGAAGTCCTCTTAATAGTTAATAATTAAAATTTTAATTGCATTATGCCAAAATGAAATTTAAATAAAATGCCATAATAATTATTAATTTTTTTCCTATCAAAATTGCTTTGCGCTGAGCATATGTGACAAGCATCTGTTACAGATAATCGAAACCTGATTCGTGGCTCTGGCGATCATTGGGGCTGAGGTTCAATCCACTGGCTGTATTTTTGTAGACACTGTTTCAAAAATCGAGGAGACTCGAAGGCGTTTGGGATGTTCAGCCTCTTGCCCCGTTAAACGGAATACCGATTAACGAGGTAAGAGGCTGAATATCCGGTGGGCTGGTGGGAGTTTTAACTGATGGGAATTTTCCAGGTTTTCACCTGTACGATACGTAAATGCTGGGTAGTTCTCCCTAAAAGTCCTCCCGGAAGGAACTGCCCCTACTTCTTCAGCGAATCAGAGCCAAGTCAGACTACGTCCTATGGAGTGCTACATCACAATAGAAGCTACTCCCTTCCCCCTTCCATGAGAGCACACAAGTCCTTGGACTGGGCCTAGTTGTTGCTGTCTATTAAGTGAGACAAGAAAAAAACTAGTAATCAATTCCTTCGCTTCTGCTTTTAAACCAAGCATTTACCTTTTGACTCTATCGGTGATTCGAACTATACACAGTCTCCTAGTACATTTTTATTTTTTATTATTTTTAAACTTCTGTGTCCCTGTAGACTGCAATTTCCTACTGTAGAGTTCATGGAATATGGGAGGTGGATGCAAATATCCAGACAACATACATGGGGGTGTTCGTTCAAAACTATGATGGCAACCGTCTCTCTATCCATGGTGAATCCTGGATAACGCTAGATCTTCTACAACCCGCAATTAAGAGCAAATAATTTATGTTCAAGAAAGAGGCAATTGGAAAATGGTTTTTCCTAACACAAATATCTCGTTTTTGATATTTAACACGGCACTAATCATTGATTAACGTTGTGCTTGGGATTGCCATGGCTTTGACCATCCATAGAATTCCTTACTTATTTCAAGCTGAATGCCAACACATGCACCGTTTTAAATTTCCCTTCACCCACGTAGCTGTCGTTGATAATACATCGAAATGCGCATGCATGTTGCATCAACATAAAATTGTGTAAAGGCAAATAAAATAAAAGGTAAATCTAAGAAATTTCTCAATTTCCTATTTGTTTTATATGACGCCATTTTTTTTTGTACAGACGATTCAATAGGGACAACTAGAAATCGTAAACCTTTTTTTTAGCATTTTTTTTAATTTCAATAAAAATCTAACATTTTTTTTTAATGATGATAAAAAACCAACTATTTCTAAGTTAATGCAAGCGGGGGAAAAGAGCAGATTGGAAAATATTCGTCATCATAGCTTTTGTTTTTAATGATAGATTGATATTTCATTCCAATAATAATTTTTACAGAATTTAAATTACAATGATAGACTTCTGTGTTCGGAAGACAATTTTTTTCAATAGTTACTGATAATAGTGTCCCGTATTCCAAATTTATGTTCTGAATTTTTCTACATTATTGATATACTTGATAGGTATAGAGACAATGTTAGAGCAATTTAATTTACTCATTTTTATTGTTTTATTTATTTATTTTATTATTTATTTTATTTTTCAATTTCATTATTCAATTTATTTATTTTATTTCTTATTTTATTTATTCGATTTCATTATTCACTTTATTTACTTTATTTATTCAATTTTTATTATTTAATTTATTTATTTTATTATTTATTTTATTTATTAAATTTTATTATTCCGTTTATTTTATTTATTGAATTTTATTATTCAGTGTATTTATTTTATTTATTAAATTTTATTATTAAATTTATTTATTTTCTTATTTATTTTATTTACTGAATTTTATTATTCAGTTTATTTATTTCATTATTCAGTTTATTTATTTTATTATTCATTTCATTTATTCAATTTTATTATTCCATTTATTTATTTTATTTTTTTTTATTTATTTAATTTTATTTATTATTTTATAATATACAGATTGAACACTTTACCGTTTTAGGTAGAACAACAAGTAAACCGATACATCATTGACATATTTGATAGGTATAGAGACAATTTTAACACAATTTTATTTATTCACTTTTATTAGTTAACTTAATTATTTAATTATTTATTTTATTTATTTTATTTATTTTCTTATTCAGTTAATTTATTTTATTTATTTAATTATTTATTCAGTTTATTTATTTATTTTTTTTTAAATTTTATTATTCTGTTTATTTATTCAATTTTATCAGTCAACTTATTTATTTTACTTATTCAATTTTATTATTCAGTTTATTTAATTTGTTTGATTTTAAATTAAATAAAAATTTTGCAAAATACTTTTAAATTTAAAATTTAAATTGTTATTTTATTTGTTTGTTAATTTTATTAATAATTTATTTGTTAAATTTTAATAATTTGTTATTTTATTTGTTATTTTTTTGTTTAATTGTTAAAAATTATAAAATTATAATTTTAAATTTGTTAATTTTATAAAAAAATTTTTGCTATTTTTACAAAATACAGATTGAACACGTGGCATATTAGGTAGATCAATTACGAAACAGAGTCAGCTATTACATTAATGTGGGATCTAGGTATGATAAAATCACTTGCAAGCACACATTTAAAAAAAACACTAATTTCACTATTATTACATATCTAGACGAAATATCCTCAAATATATTCAAAGTTTTACAAAATTAAAAACTTTATCTTTAAAACTGTGATCATTTTCTTGTCACAAAAGAATTTCCACAATCTGACAGAGAATTTGTGACGTTATCTTTAATAAAATATTAGTATATCTCCTGATTTGTCCGTTTATTACAGATATGTTTTAAAGATTATAAAATATATATTATTGTTTGTTATTTTTGCAATATACAGATTGTATGCTTTCTGTTTTAAGTCCAACAATTAGTGAACTGAGTCAACTATTACATATGAGTAAATGTGGTGTATGCTAAAATCCCCTTACAAGCACACTTTTTTTTTTAAAGAAAATAAAAATCACTAATCTCACCTATTATTACATATCTAAACAGTTTACATTACATTAGATTATTACTTATCTAAAGCTTTACAAATTTCAAGAATTTATCTTTAAAACGATGTGATCATTGTCTTAGCACATTGATTTCTCACAATCAGACAATGAATTTGTGACGTTATCTTAAATAAAATGTTAGTATATCTCATGATTTGTCCTATATTATAGGTAATTTAAAGATTATAATAAATTCCAATTTGTATTTTAATTATCTGATTTAAAGATATATTATATAGTAAAAATCTTTAACAGAATCACGGATTAAATTTTTACCCGAAACAGATAACACTTTGATCATTGAAATAGATATCGAATAATTCTAATAAATGTTAATTGCAGTCTTTCCGATTTTTATCCTAATCCTAATCCTTATTATGTAATAAGGATAAAGATACCTTTCAGTCAAACCAATTGGGTTATCTTAAGTTTCTTGTTTCGTTATGAATACAAAGTAGTAAAAAGTAAAAAGATTTTTAAATTATATAATTGTACTAAGAAACTCAATGAAAAATTCTACAGTTCGGTAGATTCCATATACTAGATTACTCATTTTATTCACTATAAAGTTATTTATTCAATGGTGTTTTTAAAAAATCAAAGCATAAATATTTTTTAAAAAAGCAATTATAAACAGCATAAGTTTTCTTAAAACCATTTAGCGTTATAATTTCTGATGTTTCTTTTTGGAATGTATACTCATGTCCATAAATTAAGGATAATGAAGTTCAGGCAAAAAAAGAGACAGAAGCAAAACAAATTTGACTTATTTGTATTTATTAAACAAAAGGTAAAGAGCAAAAAAGATGCTATATGTTTGACATAATTAATAAAAATTGCGTTTTTACTCCCTGGAGTAAATTTCAAAAAAGAACCTATTTACAAAAAACAGTATACCATGGTTAGTATGATGGTTAATATGGAGTATGTCTCCCGGACGATGCAATACAGGCCTTACAACGCCTAGGCATGCTGAGTATCAAATTATCAATCTGATCTTGGGGAATATTACACCACTCATCAAGCAATGCCCTCCGAAGTTCCGGTTGACAGGTGGGAGGGGGTTGACGGGCGGCAATTCGTCGGCCAAGCATATCCCACACATGCTCTATTGGATTCAAGTCCGATGAGTATGCTGGCCAATCCATACGGGCGATATCCTCCAATTGAAGGCATCGTCTACAATGTTTGCACGGTGACGATGGGCGTTGTCATCCATAAACAGAAATTCAGCACCCATGGCACCCCGAAACAAACGTACATGTTGTTCTAGAATGACATCCCGACAGATGTGGCCTATCATCGTTACACTCTGAACATGCAGGTCAGTTCTGGAACCAAGAATAATTCCTCCCCAAACGAGCCATCCTGCACCACCATAACGGTGTCGTTCAAGGTGTTCTCTTGGTGGTAACGGGTACCTGGCGCTCTCCATATGAAAGTCCGGCGAGAATCAGACTGCAAACTAAACCTGGACTCGTCGGAAAACATCACACAAGACCACTGTTGCGGTATCCACAATGCATGCCCTGTACTTCAGGTTAATCAGTAGGTTGCGTTAAGTGGAACACATCTGACAGGCCAACGAGCATATAGACCAATGTGCCCTAAGCGTCTGTACACGGTCTGCCTTGAAACTGTCGTACCGGTAGTTGAAGAGAGCTGACGACACAGGTCTGATGCTGTGCTCCGTCTATTTCTTTTGCAGTAACTGCTTAATACCGGTCCTCATTCGGCGTTGTAACTCGGGGGCGACCTGTGCTGTAACATCTACTCACATTACCATCATCTTGGAATCGTTGACAAAGCCTGGAGATGACACTCTGGGCGATTCCAAGTTCCTCGGGTACTTCCAGCTGGGTACGTCCACATTCCAGTCGTCCGATAATTCTACCACGTAAAAAATCATTCAAATGCTTCCTTTGTGCCATAACTATGCGGTTATTGCACTGAATGGCTTTTAAAGCGCTTGTGAACAATTTTACTTCTTTGCCACCATTCCTTATATACCCTCTCTTACACTCTCGTCTTTGTGACGTACTCTCCGCGCCATCTGGTGGTTTCCTGTAATTTGCATATTCTTCTTCAAGATGTGTGTGATAATTCTACAGGTGAAATTTTTATTTTAGAGTTCAATTTCTGTGTGATTCTGAATTATCCTTAATTTATGGACATGAGTGTATTTAGTAAAACGTCATCATGCTTATTAATTGAGGAATACTTACAAAAATTCCCAAATCAGTGGATGATATGCAAAAACAATATGAAAGTTCTTAAATTGTTACTTTTTAATTATATTCTACTATTTTTTCATAAATTTCATATGCTTCCTAATTGCATGTGAGAAATTCATACGGCTAAGTCATTCTGTCTTCCTGTTTACATTGGTCTTTTTGGTCTTTTTCCAAAAATTAAGTGCTACTACCACTACACCACACCACATCACTGTGCCTGAGCTGAGTTGCTCCTTTACAGTTTGGAAAGGATGTGGGTGAGAAATCTAACTGGGTTCTATGAAGCTCTGCAGTCATATGACACCGTGACCTACGGCTTAAAATTAATTGTGAACCACTACAAACATCCCTGGCACCTAGCGCCAGAGCCCTAGACACGTGACCATTAAAGCCCCAAAATTAAGTACAAAACGTAAAATGTAAAAAGAAAATATGTGTTAATGTTGAAAAATTGTGTAATATCAAGAATGTATTATTTTTTTCGTCTGCTCTTTTACAAAGACTTTCCTTACGATTTCTTGTCTAGTACCTTTTGCATCTAACGTTTTACATAACAAATGCCGCAGAATATTATAGGCATAAATCTATATAATTTTTTTAATTACATACATACATTTTGGTCAGTCAATTTTACAACTGTCTGCCCGAATTATGACATCTGGGTTGCTTCTTATTTCATATAGACACTTTTGGGGTGTGCTCTGATAATAAAAGTCCATATTATCCTTGTTGTACATCATTATTTTATTTTATTATATTGAAATTAGTAGAATATTCATTTGTCTTTTTATTTTATTCCTTAGATTCTTTATAATTTTGATAATAAAAGTCCATATTGTCCTTGTTGTACATTATTTTTTATTACTGTGTTAAATCTTTATAGAATACTTTGTGCATTCTGATTTAGGTCCCCCTTAATATTCACGTAAACAACAATTATATCTAATTTTGACCTAAATGCATTTTTAAATCTTTAAAAACAAGTTGGAATCAGATTGTATGAACAAAATAATTACTTTTGTTTTTAAAACATTTGCAAAGAAATAACTCTGAAAAAAAAAAAGAAGTCAGCATCATGTTGTATTTATTTTTTGTTTAATAGAAAACACGTCTTTTTTAGAAATATACTTATACTTAATTAAAAAATAAAAAAGAATAGTGTTGAAACTTCTCGAGCAACCTAATTTACTTTACCCCCAAAATCATATCACGATTCCCCTCAAACTTTAATTAAAAACGAAACTACTTATAAAAGATATCAATCACTTTTAAAATTGAAGGATTTTTCACATTATTTTATCTTTAAAAAAAGTGCAGAGAAAATCCATCTTTCCCTTTGTAACACATTGATGTACTCCACCCCTTTAAAAAAAACGCTTCATTGGTCGAAAGTTTTCTTGTTAAATACTTAATAAAAATACCAGTCAACAACCTAGATAGGGATTTCATCAAGTGAAGAATTTATTAATCGATAATTTGGCTAACAGGCTTTAAAAAATTATTTTTAATTTTCGAATATTTTTAAATCTAAGAATAGAAATACTATATTTTTCTGTATTTATTATAGTCAGTTATAATAATAATATCACAGCAATACATAAATGCTATGTTTTGCATTAGACATGATAAAGGTAATGATATCACAAAAACAGGCGAATGTTATGATTTTCAATAGCTATGATAATGATAATGATATCACATAAATGTTATGTTTTACAGTAGCCATGATAAGATAATGATATTACAGAAACAGATAAATGTTTTTTGTTTTGCTATAACCATGATGATGATATGACAGAAACAGATAAATATTACGTTTAGCAATAGCCATGATAATCATAATGATATAACAGAAACATATAAATATTATGTTTTGCAATAGTCATGATAATGATAATGATATCACATAAATGTTATGTTTTGCAGTAACCATGATAAGATTGCAGTAGCCATGATTACAGAAACAGATAAATGTTTTGTTTTGCTATAACCAGGATAATGATATGACAGAAAGAGATAAATATTAAGTTTAGCAATAGCCATGATAATGATAATGATATAACAGAAACATATAAATATTATGTTTTGCAATAGACATGATAATGATAATGATATCCGATAAACATATAAAGGTTATGTTTTGCAATAGACCTGATAATGATATAACAGAATCAGATAAATGTTATGTTTTTAATAACCATGCAACAAATAAATTTTTTGCGATTATTTTTCCCCTCAGACGATTCTTCAGCCTTTTTTTAATTAATTTTTTTTTAAAGATTTAATTTGTTATTATATCTCTAAAAATATTACATTAACTAATAGCATATGAAATGTTAATTTTGATTATGATAAAATTAGTTAATGAAGTATATCAGTTATGCATTTAAGTTGCTATGCAAGATTTCTCGTGTTATATTTAGCACATGATATCTCTGTGTCAATGACGGCGCACTTTTGCCACTTGTAGCACGTCAGATAATTGTGAATAATATGCGAATGCTTTATTATGGAAAAAAATATACTAATTTTAGCTTTATTTTTCTAAAAATTATTACAAAAACTTTATTTAATGGGAAATAAAATTTATCGCTTTATATAATATATATATTTGACATTAAACAAATTGTAACAACTTTTTGCAAATTAATTGACAAACTGAACTGCATGTCAAATTGGGTTTTTTTTTTTTTTTTTTGTTTGGTATTTTCCTAAAACCATACTGGTTCTTCTTTTGCTAATTGAAACTGCCTTTAGTCGCTTGTACACCATCAATTTTATTCAACTTTTAAATTGAATTTCATCACCACACCCTAAAATTGACTGCATAATACACTGAAGTGACAAAAGTCATGGGATACCTCTTAATATCGTGTCGGCCCTCCTTTCGCCCGGCGAAGTGCAGCAACTCGACGTGGCATGGACTCAACAAGTCGTTGGAAGTCTTTTGCAGGAATATTGAGCCATGCTGTCTCGATAGACAACCATAATTGTGAAAGCGTTGATGGTGCAGGATTTTGGGCACGAACAGACCTCTCGATGATGTCCCATAAATGCTCGATGGGATTCATGTCGGGCGATCTAGGTAGCCAGATCATTCGTTGGAGTTGTCCAAAATGTTCTTCAAACCAATCGCGAACAGTTGTGACTCGGTGACATGGCGCATTGTCATCCATAAAATTCCCATCGTTGTTTGGGTACATGAAGTCCATGAATGGGTGCAAGTGATCTCCGAGTAGCTGAACATAAGCATTTCCAGTCAATGTTCGGTCCAGTCGCACCAGAGGACCAAATCCATGCCATAAAAACAGCCCACACTATTATGGAGCCACCACCAGCTTGAACAGTGCCTTGCTGACAGTTTGGGTCCGTGGCTTCGTGGGTCTGCGCCACACTCGAACCGTACCATCAGCTCTTACCAACTGAAATCGTGACTCATCGGACCAGGCCACGGTTTTCCATTCATCTAGGGACCAACCGATATGCTCATGTGCCCACAAGAGTCGCTGCAAGCGATGTCGTTCTGTCAGTAAAGGCACTCGAGTCGGTCTTCTGCTGGAATAGCCCAAGAAAGCCAAATTTCTCCGCACAGTTTTAACAGACAAGTCCCTTGTACGTCCCACATTGATTTCTGCGGTTATTTGACGCAGTGTTGCTTGTCTGTTAGAATTTACGACTCTTTGCAGACGTCGCCGGTCTCGGTCGTTAAGTGCAGGCGGTCGACCACTGCGCTGTCCATGGTGGGATGTTATGCCTGAAATTTCATACTCTCGGCACACTCTTGACACAGTGGATTTGGGAATGTTGAATTTCCTAACGATTTCCGAAATGGCATGACCCATGCGTCTAGCTCCAACTAACATTCCGCGTTCAAAGTCTGTTAATTCCCGTCGTGCGGTCATCATCACGTCAAAACCTCTTCACATGAATAACTTGAACAGAAATGAAAGCTCTGCGAAAGCACTGCGCATTTATACCTGTTCTACGCGATGCTACTGCCATCTGAAAATTTACATATTGCTATCCCATGACTTTTGTCACTTCAGTGTATAAGAAGCAAGCAATTGGTGGAGCCAGATGTTGTAATTTGGGCAGACAATTGCAAAACTGACTGACCAAAATGTATGGTGTAACTGAAAAAAGTGATGAAAATATATGCGTATTAAATTCTGTGGCACTCGTTGCGCTTGATGTAAAAAAGGTACCATGACCGATTCTTGGCTCAGTGGCAACAACCGCCACTGTTGAGCATCTATGCTGAGACTTAATCCGCTGGCTGCTTTATTGTAGACACTGTTTCCGAAATCAAGGAGACTTAATGGCGTTTTGGATGTTCAGTATCTTGCCTCGATAGTAGGACTATCTGACTGAGTTCTCTGGGATTTCTCTCATCAATTCCACAAATGTTGGATAGTTACCCTTAAAAAAGTCCCTCGGTAGACACTGCCCTCCTCCTTCAGCGACACTTGAGCCAAGTCAGACTTCTACCTACTGGTGCTCCATCCCAATAGAAGCTGACCCCCCCTTTCCTTTTTCCATTAGAACACACGAGTTCATGGACTCTAGATGTTCCTGTCTCCCAAGAGTGATTAGAAAGTGCAGGTACTATGCAACAAATCATAGAATAGGAAGTTCTTAGCAAAAGCGCAGATGAAAGATGAATACACGCTATGGGCAATTAAAAATAAAATTCTACAATCAACTCCTTCAATTATGTTTTTCAAAATAATTGAGTAAAATTTCAACATTATTAATTTTGTAGTTGGTAAATGAATTCCTAAACACATAAAAAACAAATTACATTTAACCTAAGCTTAGCGTGAAGACTCCATCAGTTTATTTTATTAGCGTGGTTTGGTATTCGGTCATTTTTTTTTTGTACACTTTAGGTTAATTAGACCGGGACCTACAGTTTAATGTGGATTCCGAACCCTTAACGAACATCCATGCCACTGACAGGATTCGAACCTGAAGTATGGCGTACCAATGGCCAAATCGCTAACCAATTGGGCATCCGGCCTCTTTTATTAGCGACAAGGCTCTATCAAATCTACATTATCAGAATAAGCCTCATTTCTGTTTGAGGTTTTTAGCTAAAGAAAATAATCTACTCGAAAAAAATTGTCCACTTGGACCTCCAAACCGATACTGAAATCCCACTTGGTCAACAGCAACATCTAGGCCGGGTAACACTACCCCCCCCAACAACAACACTCTGCGATCCTATTAGACCGAGAGCTACGCCTTAAAGTGGATTCCGAACCACTATAAACATTCATGGCACAGCCGGAACTCAACCTTGTGGTATCGAGCGCCAGAAAGCTAGACCCCTCGGTCATCAGCCCGCACAAAAACATTACTGTACAGAAATTATAGGAGTTAAATACTAAATTTCTTTAAAGATTTTACTTAAGTTTATTATGTTTTTAATAAACATAAATCTTACATATTTTTAGCATATATTTTTATTATATTTCTGAGTTTTTAAAGATTCTGTTATTTAAAAAGCTAAATTTAAAATTTACAAAGACGTGCAAAATCAATTTCAGTTCTTACTCCAATCTATAAATGTTGTTGATACGTCATAATTTTCACTAAAATTGATTCTTTTTGCATTGGCAAATTTACAAATCCCTTCACATCCAAAAAAATCTACATATCACATATGTATAGTCATATTTTTTATAATACAAAAACGCATGTCTTTCGAGAAAATTCATGTTAACGACAACGTAAAAATTTCTTTCTGAAAACTTCAGCTATTAGCATAGACGCAATTTTCATTAAAAGGAAGCAATTTATTAACAATTCAACCGCTGTCAGTACGAATTGCTTCCGATGCTGCGTTTAGAGCTTTAATGAGCTACCGGATGTTCCAGGGACTTCTAAAAGAGCCATCAAAACAAGCTCCCATCGTGAGCTCGCCACTCACCACGTACGTAACTTTTCGGAAAAAGGATGGGCACGGAGGTAGGGGATAGGGGGTAGGGATTGAAGGAGGGTTTAATGATCTCCTGCGATGGAGGAAGTTGGGATAATGGAAAATCGTTTCCTGGAAGATAATGGAGGAAAGATATTCGTTTTTGAATAGTTAAGAGGGGATATTGTAAGGGAAGGTATCTGCAAGCTTTCATTTTATATAAAATGAAAGAGCATCATTTGGAAATACCTGAAACACTTGTGTAGTAATTGTTATAGTTAAGTAACAAGCTCTTAACATTTAAACGTACGTTTTGAGTCACATTCAATACATGTTGAAAATTTTATAAGTTGTACAAAATTGTTATGAAAGGAAATCAGTAATTATTCGAAAAATTTTACAGACATTAAAAAATTTTTATATGAGCCTGCACAAGTCATAAATCCTTTTAAGTTTCGCAGGAAATTTGCATTGTTTCTATCATGAAATTAATCATATGAATTCACTCAAGTTAAACTCATGTATTGGCCTTGAGTAAAAAGATTCCCGGCTTTAGGATGTTCCATAAAAATTGATGTGGCAATCCTTGTCTATGATGAGTACGGATATTAAATCTGTAGGCCTGAAAGTTCTTACAATATGGTCCTGAAAAACGTTCTTTGCCTTAAGATATTTCCCCTTAGGATGTTTCATAAAAATTATCATAGCAATGCTTGTCTATGAGGGGCCTGAATGGTCGAGTGGCTAGCGCTCTGGCGCTCGGTACCACGGGTTTCGGGTTCGAGTCCCGGCGGTGCGATGGATGTTTGTAGTGGTTCGAATCCACTTTAAGCCGTAGGCCACGGTCTAATAGGATCGTTGAGCGTTGCGGGGGCATTGTTACTCCGCGTCCGTGGCTTATCTTCAAGTTACACGCGCCCCCTGGGTAATGCAAAGTGAGTAACGTCTTTGCAGCGCTGGCCTTAAGGCATCAAAGATCAAGCTGTCTAAGTGCCAGCTGCATTAGAAAGAAAAAAAAATGCTTGTCTGTGATGAGTATGGTTATTATAAAAATTTACCGGTTGTTTAGATGTCCCTTTTTAAGGTGTTCCGTCAAAATCATTGTTGTATAATGTAGGTTCAATGTAGCGCACTTATTGTGATCCACCCTATGTAAAGTTGAACTTGCTATATCGATATCGCTCAAGTAACAAAGGACTCACGTTAACATGCCCATCGTTGGACAAATACAAAAAATACCTTTCATGTTATTATGAACTTGATCATCATTGATTATCTTTTTTTTTCTAATGCTTTTTTTTTTTTTTTTTCAAAAGAAAAAAAGTGTAATTATTTTATGCTAAATTATACGTTAAAAAAGTATGATCTTTTGTTATTTTGAATTGGTTTTTCTTTTAAATTTCTTGGAATTTTTAACAGTATGGTAAGGTTTTATGTTTATCACGCTATGCTATCCTTTTCTTCTTTGCCCACGTAATTATTAATTATTGCTACCTGATGTCACGTTCAGCTGATGCCTTTCTGATTACATTTTTAAATGATGTTAATGAAGTTAAGAAAAATAACAGAAAAATACATCGTCTCGCCTCTGTAGCTTGCTTAATGTCTTCTTTTGCTCATCTTTTAAAGTAATTTTTACGTTTTTCATGCGAAAGATAATTACAAAAGAAACCATCATCTCTGCAGGAAGGTAAGTACCTCAACGTATTGTTATTATTAGCATTTCTTTTTTATTTTTGCTCGAGAGTGCTTTTAATGTACTTTCAGAGAGAGAAAACAGATTTTAGGGAAAAATTCACGTTTTTCTGCAGACGCTCTTTATAAATGAAGTCACAACATGTGTTCGGAAAGGAAAAAATAAATAATGTCGAGATTTTTAAAATAGTGAAAGTCGATTAAATTAACATTGTCTTTTATGGCACAAACTGCTGGGAATATCATTGTCGAAGTCCACGCGTATAATAAACTAAAGATAAGGACTGTGAATTAACATTGAAGAATTTTTTTTTTTGTAAATGCAAGTCTTTATTGTAGAAAGTTGTATACATTTTCATTTTTTCAAAATATTGTCTATCGTATTGTATCTTCGTAAGACTGGAAACCCAGCTTAGCCAAATAATAATCGATGGATCTCAACGAGTATTAAAAATAAGTGGAACCAAAAAATAGGACAATATCTGGTGAATATAGCAGGTCTATTGCTAACCACTACTTTTTCAATCTTTCTGGCAGCATAAGGATTCAGCGGATAAAAGTTTTCAGTTTTCAATTGTCACCTTGGGTGTTCCATAAATGTTGCTGTGGCAATCTTTGTCTAAGCTGAGGCTGGCCAATTAAATCACTAGGCCTGAATATTCTTTCAATGTACTCCGGTTAAAAGATTCCCAATCTACAGATATCCTCCCTTAGAATTATCCATAAAAGTTGCTGTGGCAATATTGTCTATGCTGAGGATTGCCACTAAATCTCTAGCCCTGATTGTTCTTTCAATGGCCTTCAGACAAAATCTCAGATTTCAGATGTCCTCTTGAGGTGTTCCGTCAAAAATTGCTATGGCAATCCTTGTCTATGCAGAGGGTGGACATTAGATCTCTAGGCCTGATTGTTCTTTCAATGGCCTCCAGCGAAAAAAGTTCTCAGACTTCAGATGTCCTCTTGAGGTATTCTGGCAAAACTGTTATGGCAATCATTGTCTATGCTGAGGATTGCCACTAAATCTCTAGGCCTGATTGTTCTTTCAATGGCCTCCAGCGAAAAAGTTCTCAGACTTCAGATGTTCTCTTGAGGTATTCTGGCAAACTGCTATGGCAATCATTGTCTATGCTGAGGATTGCCACTAAATCTCTAGGCCTGATTGTTCTTTCAATGGCCTCCAGCGAAAAGTTCTCAGACTTCAAATGTTCTCTTGAGGTATTCTGTCAAAAACTGCTATGGCAATCATTGTCTATGCTGAGAATGAAGATTAAATCTGTAAGTCTGAATGTTCTTTAATATGCTCCTGGAAAAACGTTATCTGCTTAAAAAGATATATTCCCCTTAGGATGTTCCATAATTATTCCTGTGGTCCTTGTCTATGCTGAGGATGGTTACTAAACCTGTAGGCCTGAATATTTTTTCAATGTGTTCCTAGAAAAAAGTTCTCTACTTTAAGATATCATCTTCTCTCCTAGATTTCCATAAAACTTGCTGTGGCAATCTGTGTCCATGCTGAGTATGGGTATTATAAATCTTGATTTGCTTTCATTGTGCTGGGAAAATATTCCCTGCGTTTAGATATCCCCTTCTTGGAGTGTTCTATCAAAATTATTGTATTATAATGTAATTTCAATGTAACATACTTATTATGATCCACCCTAAGTAAAGCTGATATTGCTATATCACCCAAATAATGAAGGACTCACATTAAAATGCCTGTCGTCAGAAAAATACAAAAAGTACATTTTATGTTATTATGAACTTGATCATCAAGATCATATTTTTTTATACATTTTTTAAAGAAAAAGTATAATTATCTTTACGATAAATTATACGTTAAAAAGTATGATCTTTTGTTATTTTGAATTTTTTTTTTTATTTCTTGGATTTTTTTACTGTGTTTGGTAAGATTTTACATTTATCACGATCCTTTTTTCACCACGTAATTATTAATTATTGCTACCTGATGTCATGTTCAGCTGATGCTTTTCTGATTACATTTTTAAATGATGTTAATGAAGTTAAGAAAAATAACAGAAAAATACATCGTCTCGCTTCTGTAGCTTGCTTAATGTCTTCTTTGTTCATCTTTTTAAGTAATTTTTTTTTTGGTTTTTCATGCGAAAGATAATTATAAAAGAAATCATCGTCTCTGCAGGACAGTAGGGAAAACTTCAACGTATTGTTATTATTAACATTTCTGTTTTTTTATTTTCACTCAGAGTGCTTTAATATACTTTCAGAGAGAGGAAAAACAAATTTTAGTGGAAAATTCCCATTTTTCTGTCACAACATATGTTCGAAAGAAAAACAAACAAAGATAAGAATTTCAGAATAGTGAAAGTCGATTAAATTAACATTGTCTTTTACGGCACAAACTGCTGGGAAAATCATTGTTGAAACCCACGCGTATGATAAATTAAATATAGCGGACTGCGGAGTTAATTTTGACTAGATTTTTTTAAAAGGTTTTATTGTGAAAAGTTGTGTACATTATTATTTTTCAAAAAATATTATCAATCGTTAGCCACTACTTTTCCAATCTTTCTGGCACCATACGGATTTTGAATTGAAAGAACAAAGCCGAGCCATGCATTTTATAGTATCTTAATATGTGGAAGCGCTGCTTAGCTATGCCTTATTCCATGAATCTAAGCAAGCAGCAACAATAAATGGAACAAACAAGTAGAACAATGTTATGTTACCATGAACAAAAATGAACAATGTTACCATGTGTGTCTCCCAGGATAACTTAAAAGATTCAAATGTGCTACATTAATTTTTATATCGGATGGAAACAAAATAATTTGTTTATTCCGCAAAACTTGTACCTTTTAAAGATATATAAAGTTAATATTTTTTTTTTCAAAAAAAATACCAAAAATTTGAAATTGTTAATATTTATCACGCTATGTATAAAATGTATGAATACTACGAACCAAACTGAAGTCAACTGAATAAATGTAAATAACTGGAACACTCTTGTAAATTTTTGTAACCTACTGTCATGACCTTTTAATAACCTTGTGGGGAAGTGAGAAAATCAGAAACTGAATACTATATATAATTTAGTAAGATTAGAAGACATATTTAATGGTCGCTTTTTGACATTTCATTTTTTTATTTATCCTGTAGCCGCAATTTTTGTCCGATTTAATTGTTTTTAATCTACCTTAAGATGTTTTTTTAATAAAAGTCAATTTTTTTTAATAAGACAATAAAAAAAAGACTACGTCCCTTAAATACTATTCACACATACGCCCACACATATACATACACATATACACAAACACACATGTATTAATAATGAATATATTTAACAAGCTGGTTTCCAAAATTTAAAAGAGGAATAAATTTGTTTACACAGCTGAAATTAAATAAATTTCCATAGAAATTACGCAGCATACACAAAAAAGTAATAGTACATC